>PYHX02000158.1:520142-557642 GCA_004302925.2 Cochliomyia hominivorax | reverse complement strand
TTAATAACCCGTTACAAACCCGTTACATTAACGGTCATTTAAAGGGTTTTATGCAACAATTTTTCCTACTTTTATTATTAAAAAACTTTTTCCAAATGTTAGTAAATTAATTTCATGCGTTTTAGTCATTAATTTTGTAGTCATTAAGTTGAATGGAATAGGAGTTGCCACATTATTGTTTCGTGCTCCTCGGTATTAATATGTGATTTGACTTTTGTGAATATACTTAAATCAACCGCTTTGTCTCATTGGTTTCTTTACCGACTCATTGCTGAAATAGCACATGCATAAGTACCCGTATGTAGTTTTTGTATTTCGAAAACATCTACATAACTTTTTTCTTATTTTTCCACGAAAAGTCTGGGTTTATTTTTTACCAAATTCATGCACAAATTTGTTTGGAAACAAAATAAAATATTAAAACTGTCTTTTAAAACGTGTAATGTTGCCTAAAACACCTAAAAGTGGTATCTGGAAATTCGTCAAAGGCAGCGCCAAGACACTTTTTGTTATAGAAGCCGTTTGCTTTGCAGTATCATATGGTGTTTATTATCGCATGAACACAAATCGTGGTACGTATCATTTATAATCTATATTTATGTAATTAAAACAATAAATTGCGAAATTCTTCTGAATTGTGTTTTTGTGTCGTTTAGTATTTTATGTGTAAATATTAATTTTTCCAAGAGAGGATACAAATATTTACATAGAATCCTACATATGATGGTGTATTTAATTATAAGAATATTGTGGAGTAACACGAAATTCTAAATTGTTTCAGATGAGTCAGCGTCAATATTCGATTGAAGCCAAATAAATTTGGTTTTCATAAATGGTACTACACTAGATATTACTTATTAAATTGATCATTATTGATTATTGCTTTATAACCAATTTTAATAAATGGTACGAGACTTTAAAAAATCCAAATTTCTAACATTTTGTTCGCATTAATATTGATTTCATTTTATGACTAAAAATGACACTTTATTATTTCTCATAACTCTATAATTATCAAGATGACTAGTTCAGACACAAAATTGCTTTAATTCTACTGAACATATTACTGTTAAATAAATTTTTATAAAAAATATTAAAATATTTTGGAAATTAAAAAATATTTTCAATACATATAACATAACTATTTAGCACATACATCTCGGTAATGATTTTATGCTTTTAAAAAATGGTTTAATATTTTGTTCAATTTTTTGTTAAAAAACAAAATGTCATTATCTGATTTTCGTAAATATTTGGTTTTAGTAGAATAAAATCAAGATTTTTTTCATATTATGGCTATTGTTTTACTTTTGCACCAATGATTTGGTATAAAAGTTCTTGTTTAAGTCCTTTTTGTAATAGCCATTGACTGTTTTAATATCAATTTATTTCATTTCGTATAAGTATATACAATTAGGAAATATATATCCTCCTATCGTTGGACTCTTTTTTCTATTTTTTACAAATTACAAATTTTCAATCAGTTTTGGACCCAGATATTTATAAACTATTAACAAAAACACATATTCTGAACTAGAAACAATTATAAACCATTTATTAAGAACATGAATTTATTACCACATTTTTGCACTAAACTTCATGAAGTATAAAATTTTTAAGGCATTCACTGCTTTAATTGTATAGGGAATGAAAGTAATGATAATTGCTACTTTTTGTTAAATGTACATTTCTTTATTATATAGGATTTATTATAAAAGGTAAAAATATCTGTTTTTGTTTCTATATTTTTTATTTATAGAATTTCGACAATATATTAATAAAAATTATCCATTTGTTTTGGATTATTATTATAAAGTTGGAGAAGTTATTGGAAATAGTAATCTAAGAGAAATCGATGCAACTATTTGGAGAACTCAAGGAAAGAAAGATTAAACTGGATATAGCTAATGCAAAATACAGGACGTAAAGTAAATAAATATTTAATTAAATAAAAATATAAATTTTGCAAGCGTAAGAATTTTCAACACTACATTTATTTTAAAGTTAAATTCGAAATATTGAGGTAAATGGCTTCAAATCCTTATGTTAAATCGTTATTTTGGTTGTTATCAATAGGCGGTCTTGGATATGGTCTTATGATTATAACTGCACCATCAGAAGAAAAGATTGCTAAAATACGAGCTACTACTGCTGGTATCCATCTTACTGAAGACGAAAAAAAGAAGGTATTGTTACTTAAGAAATTGCAAGAAGCCGCTCATTTGAAAGATCCAGTTTACTTAAAAAAAACAGAAAATTAGAAATATATACGACCATGAATCAAGATTTAGAAGAAACATCTGTACAATCTCTGGAAACAGATTCAACCATTAACAATATAACTAATTCTGCTATTAAAAAAGATCAAATACTAGAACGCCTTAATAAACGGAATAAAGAACGTCAAAATTATTTAGATGTTAAACTTGAACAGCGTCATAAGGATTGTCCGGAACTGGAAGGAGCTGATTATTTTAATCAAACGTTTGCGGATAAAGCTCGAGAAATAGAATTACGAATTAAAAATGTAACCGAAGCTATGGCTAAGAAATCGGCAGGAGATGGTCCTACTATTGATTTAGCTCGACACTTTACCGATATCAAAGTAGAAATTCAAGAACTTCAGAGATATTTAACGAATTCAACAATTTTTCTAACAGAATACAAAATAAAATCTTGTCAGGAAATTGTCCACGATCTCTTAGCCACATGTGAAGAAACCAAAGTGCGTTTAATGCCTAAAAAGAAATTTGGTTTCAGTGGTCGTAAAGTTACACCTAAGCCAGCGCTAAATCCCAAATTAAATTTAAATGATAAACTGGATTCATCCGAGAAATTACCTACAGTAGCAACGGCACAAAATGTGGTGAATTGGACGTTGTCCAATATTAAATATGAATATATTTGCCTAAAAGATGAAGAAATTAATGGTAAAGATATTACAATATCGAATATGAAAAATTGTTTTGTAGAACTTCAAGGACCAGCCGGTTCAGTACAAATATCACGTTGTGAAGATTGCACATTTCTATGTGGTCCTATAGCCCGATCTCTATTTGCCGAATTCTGTAATAATTGCACTCTTAATGTGGCTTGTCAACAATTAAGATTTCATTCTTCAACAAAGTGTCGTATTTATTTGCATGTCACATGTCGTGCCATCATAGAAGACTGTAAGGAAATTGAAATAGCTCCCTACAACTATGAATATGCACATATTGGAGAGGACTTCAAAATGGCTGGTCTTAATAAAGAACAAAATAATTATACCGATGTTGCTGACTTCAATTGGTTGTCTCCAAATGTTCCTTCCCCCAATTGGCACTTGATTAAAGAAAGCCATTCAGTCAACTGGCAGGATATTAGAAATGAGTGGAAAATACGTTATATAGATAATGCTTCATTATAGTCCAGGAAATGGTGTTTTCATTTAATATGGATATTTTTGGCTATAACAATTTACATGATTACATCAAGCAAACATGCGATGGGCAATGGAATTTAAATTTCTTATATAAATTGAAAAGCTTATATATGTTTGTGGGTTTTAAATGGTCGTATTTTGTAACATTTATCAACTCTAATTTTTAGCAATTTGAAGGAAAAATTTGAATTTAGATTAGGCTCCCTATGAATAGTTGAACAAAAATATATATGAACAAAAATTGTAAAACCAAATCCATTTTCGGACCACGTATGAAGTAATAAAACATTTGATGAAAATATTGTAACCATTAACATTTTCTTTTTAAAATCATATTTTTGTAACTGAAAATATAGGTTTTAATCTATTAATTAAATTTGTGGTCACTGTTTTGACAAATTGTGATCACGTAATAATTTTTAATTTTATACATGAATTTACATATATTTTATAATCAGTAATGTCTATAAGTTTATTGGAAATTTGTTTGTCATTCTATTTGCAGTTCTAATCCACTTTGTAAGAATATTTAATTGTAAACAATAAAAAATAAAGAATTTTCAAAATAAATATTTATGTAATGTTGTTTTATTTGCACCAAAAGTATTAATTCGTGTGTTAAAGATCTTTATTAATATAATTTTAAAATATATTTATATAAAAAATGAACTGAAATAATAACACATTTTTTAAATACTTTCATTTTTTCCAAACTTAAAATAACTAATTAAAAAGTTTAAAAGTAACAAGAGGAAAGAAGAAATAGCATACAAAGAATTATTTGTTGCAAAAAATTTACATGTATATAAGTGCTTAGGTAATAAGAATGGCAGTCAAACGTTTTAAATAAAAGAATTTCTCACTTTATATATATATATATATATATATATATATATATATATATATATATATATATATATATATATATATATATATATATATATATATATATATATATATATATATATATATATATATATATATATATATATATATATATATATATATATAAATAATTTAATTATCAAACATTTTCAAAACTGTCTTAAAATTTTTTGGGGTTTTGTGAATTATTTGTTTAAGACGATTTCAACCAGCGTGATTAATGGGTCGACTTATGGAATTCGGTTGAGTCATGGCTTTTATTTCTAGTCTGTAAATTGAAATAATATAGATTAATAAAATCTTCATATTTAAATTACCTTAATTCTCTCGGTAGCCAAGTGGTATCAATACGATTTTCTATAACGGCCAAAATTGTTAAGGTTTTCAAATTTGGCTCAAAATCAAGAATATTTGTGTCATTATTGTCAATCAAAAATGCTTGTTCTTGAGCGGTTTCATGAGGATAAGGACTGCAAAAAACCATATAAGAATTTTACATTTATTATAGATGTCAATTAAAATTTATATTGTAAAGGTTACAATCGTCAGCCAGGATTATTAATTAATTCATAAATTAAAACTTTTGTAAGTTCCAAAATTGAAATAGGTCCTGAAGAATATTAATTTTAAAACAAAATAATTGTTGTATTTAAAATATTTTATTGGAAAATTTGTTTGCTAAAATATTTTAGCTAAGTATAAAATAAACTCAAAATATATTTTTGCCAATTATAGATGATCCAATTTTAAATGATGATTTAACCGGAGAACGTTCTTTATTTAAACTAAAGTTAGGTCGGTCATTTGAAAAAAGAATTCCATTTTAATCAGTATTGCCTCTTTAGTCATTAAGTAGCTAAATTTAGCCATTTTCAGTATCATTTAGCTACCTAAAATTTAATTTTGCCATTAAATATTTAAGCCATTTTATTATACACTTAGCCATTTTTACCATGGTTAAATGGGTATACCATTCTCTCTAACTACCGGTAAAGCATTCTCTAAAGGATTTTTTGAAATAAATTAAGAATACATTTTTTTCTTATAGGAGCAATTAAAATAATGATTATCAATTGAAAAGTCAACTTCCATGATTTTGGATCTTATATAATTTTATTTTGACAAATTTGATTTTGTAGATGTTTTTATTTTTTTAATAAGAATTTATAATTTACTAGCACACCAGGCAAACTTCGTTTTGCGTTACTCGCCCTTAGCAAACAATCGTGTTGTATTATCATACGATTAAAATAAATTAGAAGTAATTTAATATTGCTTTGTATGGGGTACCTCTCTCCGTGATTCTATATTTTTTCCTGTGGTGGTGTTTCACAGTAGCATAATTGGTTCAAAATTGTAAGACTTTCGCTATGATATTCGATAATCAATACTTGCTTTGTATCGGCGTAGCCCTCCTCCTGGTCCTACCCGTCCGACCGACCAAATTTGAAAGGTCTCGTTGTAGTAGTTACTTAGATATTCAAAAATCAATATTTGCTTTGTAAAGAGGGGACCTCTCCCCCTGGTCCTATTCGTTCTACGTTTTATTCATTAAAACAGTTTTGTAAAAAGTAAAGGAACAACTTTGAGACTGTAGTATGCGAGATATCCCTCTCCCTGGTCCTCTCGAACTTTTTATGCAATTTGTGTTATATATATATATACTGTAGTATGCGAGATATCCCTCTCCCTGGTCCTCTCGAACTTTTTATGCAATTTGTGTTATATATATATATATATATATATATATATATATATATATATATATATATATATATATATATATATATATATATATATATATATATATATATATATATATATATATATATATATATATATATATATATATATATATATATATATATATATGTATATATAACACAAATTGCCTAAAAAGTTCGAGAGGACCAGGGAGAGGGATATCTCGCATACTACAGTCTCAAAGTTGTTCCTTTACTTTTTACAAAACTGTATATATATATATATATATATATATATATATATATATATATATATATATATATATATATATATATATATATATATATATATATATATATATATATATATATATATATATATATATATATATATATATATATATATATATATATATATATATATACTATTTTGTCTAATTTAACTGCCGTAAGTAATAAGAATTTTATGTAGAAGTCAAATTTAAAAACATAATAAGTGAAAAGTAAGTGATCTTGATACGTATTATTTCTCACCTAGTACCACCAAATAAAAATAATCGTGAACCTTTAACAATTCCTACTTGCCGTCGACGTGGTGTTGGTGGTTTACCATGAGCCTTCACAAGATTCCAACAGTTTGCTTTAGGATCAAAAGTATATAAATCATTGAAATGCTGATCCAATAATCCATTGTAGCCACCGAATACATAAATTAAATTATTATATATGACTGTAATTAACAGAAATTAAACCATAATTATTGAGTAAAATACAACTCTAACTTACACATCGAATGGCTTCTACGACCAACAGGTACTTTTCCCGTAGTAGATGGTCGATGCCAAACTTTAGTCTTTAAGTCTAAATATACAATTTCAGGACAATACATCTCTTCCTGACTATGATACGGACTGTGCTTATCACCCCGTCCACCAAATATGTACATTCTACCGTATATGTGTTCAGCTGTATGAAAGTCTCGAAATGATGGAGGAACACCAAATGTTTGTATATAGCGCCATTCCATCGTATCGAAATTTAAGGCATGAACGTCACAGGAGAACTCGTGAATTTCTTCTACAAAACCACCAAAAATGTACATGCAATTATCGATGACACACGCAGAATGTCCGTCTCTTGAGCCGGGAATCGCACCAGTTACTGCTGGCCTTGACCAGCTAAGTGTTTTTGGATCGAAACAATACAAAACATTACAAAGCGTCTCATCATTTCGACCACCCCACATATATATTTTATCTTTGTATGTAACAGCAGTATGTCCATATCTGAAACAAATCAATATATAAATACTTATTAAATTTATAATTTTTTACCGTTTTTATGTTTTTAATGTATAAATTGTTTAATATTTTTTAATTTTAAATGTGTTATTTTCTGTAGAAGTAAAAAATACCGAATAGACTTTGCCAATTATATGCTTGCAATTATAACAAATAGCTCCATTCAAGAATCCCAATTAAAAGTTATTTATCTTGTTGACGATAATAGAACGCTCAATTTCTGATTTCAAATCGTGTCAGAATTTGTTTGCAGAAAATATGAAAAAATAAAAGAAATTACATTATCGGCGATCTATATGCAATATATTTTTATTTCTTTATAATTTGGAGAAAATGAAAGCCTTTTTGTTAAAATTTTCCACATTAAGACCTATACACAATATTTTATTCTCCGCTAAACGAGATGATCCAAGTTGTAGCCATCCTTAGAGTGGTTAAAGTAAGTAAACCTGTGAATTGAAATATAAGGTTTTGAACCTCTTCAAAATAAGTGTAAAATGAGAAGCTCATCTAGTGAAAAATGAATATGGTTTCAGTGTTTCACTTGAAACCATTCTTAATTAACTACAAAAACTTAAATATTCTCATCAAATGCCGCGGCATATAAAACTGCATTTTTTTAATATTGTGAAAAATTAGTTATTTATTTATTTACTAGTGAAAACTTTCTGAAAAACTTTACTCATAGTCCTTTTTCGCTGAAAGAGGTCCTCCTTTAGTATTTATGATCAACTGTTTTAATTCTTTCAATTATGCAAAACTGCTTTCATTTCACAGGATTAACTATTTCACTTAGCTTGCAGATAATATAAATTTGGATCTTTCTTCATTTAGCATAATGATAATTTTAAAATTTATTTTATTCAATGCAGATTGTGAATGATTATATCAAGGGTGCTAACTCAAAATTCGCAATTATCGACTTAACATCAGTAGTGCATAAAATTTGCATGAAATATGACAATCTATTTAAAAACTTTTCGTATATTAGAATCCTAAATGAGTATAGTAACGGAATACTAAAAAGATTTTTTTGATTCTAAATAGATTTTTAGTAGGTGTTCAAGAATGAAGTTAAAATTTGTCAACATTTTTTATTTGAGAAAATGTATATAGTACGTAATAGCGATAACATAAGTAATTACTTTGCTAGATATAATTTTATTCACCTTTGGAATGGTACTTCTGGATATTTTAATATCGTACCGTTTTCACAACGTCTTTGAGCCAGGAGAGACCATCGCAGAGTTTGTGTGTTCAATACATGCACATCTATCGACTCATTAAAACGATAATCATCGCCAGTACAATAACCACCAAATGAATATATGAAATCACCAACACATACAGCAGCATGGTTTACTCTACGCGGTCCACCATCCAAGTGTACTGTCCAACGCATTTTTAACGACACCAACTACAAATTATAATAGTTTAATCACTTTACAAAACGCTATGTAAAATTGTCATCTCACACAATAAAAAACAAGATTTTTTCTTAAATATAAAAGTACAAAATTCTCTTAAAGTATAGATATTTACCATATAAACATTTAAAAAATAAATGAAATCGAAAAGGAAACGCGGTGAAGGTCAAACAAACAGATTTGTTATTAACTTAATTTTACTTTTTGTATTTTCAGCTAGCAAATACTAATAAGAAAAAACGTACTTTAAGAATATTTCCTAATCAATATTTTATTTAAGCTAAGTAAATCTTTGGAACAATTTTACCCAACCAATACCAACCTTTCTCTTCAGCAAAATCAAAATTAACTTTAGAAATAAAAAATACGAAATAACATTTATAATGAAATGCACACCTGTGCTGATACAACAATTGGCAAATATTTAAGTTTTATTTGTTATGTTATTATCATTTATTAGAGTTCATGTGTTTGCACCATTATTACTTAAACAAATGTTTTAATGTTTTTATAAATTACTTTTCAATTTTATAAATCCATCTGAAAAATTTTTTATATTGGAGCAGTACATTAATTATGAAACTGATAATAATATTCCTCCCTGTACGCTATTGGTTTCCTTTCCTTTTATTTTCTGCTTTATTTATAATTCGTGTTTTCAGGTGTTTTCTTTTCGTGCACAGTTGTTTTTAAAATGCCATTCTGGTGTATTCAATAAGGTAACTATGGTAGAATTAAGAAGGTATATACAAAAACACTGAATTTTTTGGTGCAAATAATAAATTGATTTTATGATTCTGTATAAAATTCTTTTCTTACAAACAGTGGATATATGAAGAGAAATATAATTCGTTCCCTTTTGTTTTTATAATGTCTTACAGTATATTTCTAAAAGTGCTTACCTTGTTGAATATACCTTGAATTAACCTTTTCTATTATTTCTACAATAAAACCAACGATATAATTGTTTACATTTTCTTGAACATTCAGTCGCTTTTTCATTATTCTATATTTTACTTTTTTATTAAATATAGACATTTTTGTCATTATTACTGCAGCACTAATAAATAAAAAAGAAATCAGTCGAAACTCATGTCTTCGCATTATCAGTATCAAAATAGTCAATATTCACGCGTAATGAATTTAAAATATAAATCAAAATACAAAAAATAAAAAGACAAATAAAACAATTAGTTTTTGTAAGTAAGGAAAAATTTTAAATATTCGGACATTTTTTATAATTCGTTTTGTATTTAAAGGAGAATGCTGCTTTATGCGACGAAGTTGCTCAAATTCAATCGGAGTTAAGTTCTGCACGCGATGAAAGACGGTATTTAATTAAAAGATTAATGCGACATGAAGGTTGTGAATGCACAGAGAAAGCTACCGACAGTGGATCCCAACAAATAGTTGCTTTTCAAAAATTTACAGTAAATATACCGAAAAAGCGAGGACCAAAGAAAAGACTACTACAGATCAATTCCAATATTGAAGGTGTTGAAAAATTAAGATTTCATTGTGAAAATAAATTAGATGTAGATGTCCAGGGTAAACCAAAATTACCCATTAACCTTTATAACATTATGATACACTCATTGGGTGAAATATTACCAGCAAATCCAAATTTTCATAATGCTCAATGGGTCTACCCTGTTGGATATGTTGCCACACGTATTTATGCTCACCCCAAAGATCCGCAAAGAAAATGCGTTTATACTTGCAAAATATTAAATAATGCTGGAATGCCCCAATTTCAAATTATTCCGGACAATGATTTGGACAGTGTTTTCTTTGGAGAAACAGCAAATGTGTGTCATCAAAATTTATTGGAAACTTTAAAACGATCGTTATCGGATGGTACCAAACTACCCATACATGTTCAAGGGGAGAAATTCTTCGGCTTAGGAAATAGTACCGTACAATCTATACTTCAACTGGATAATAGCTTCAAAGAATGTGTAAATTTTAAAAGTTTTACTAACACTTATGATTCCGTCGATTACAATGTCCCTGAAGAAAGAGATCCTACTATGTCATATGAAGCATTGCAATCTCTGATAACCATGACAGCATATCACACTATGCCCGAAATAAAAAATGAACCCCCAGATGAACTATTTGAATTGAATTAAAGTTTAAACTTATTTAGTACTACTTAAATCTTAAAATTTTTATTTTAAATTATAAATTTTGACGAAATATTTATTTTTATGAATCATGTTAAAACGTATCTTTCGTAAATTGTGTGTAACATAATTTTTTTTTAATTTTTACACTCTGTGTTTTTTGGGAAGGACCATAATTTCCTATTCTCCATACAACACACACTAAAAAAATTAAAGAAATTCTTTGAATCCCACACAGTTTAGTGTTATATTTTTCTTAATTACGTTATATATAAGCAGAAAATACAAAAACATATCAAGAGTAGTCATGTATTATTCATTCTTTATAAACTCTATGAATATAATTTTCTTTCTTGCTTTTAGTTATGTTAGATTGACTTTTTTAATACGTTAATTAATGGTTCTAAGTATAAAACGTAGCCTGATGATCGCCATTTTAAATAAAGTAGATTAAACTTTAAACAAATAAAAAGTATATATAAAGCTAAAAAATCAAAGTTATGCACTTAAATATTAAACACAAGGTATTTTAAAACAACTATAACACAGCATGTTTATCTGTATATCTTTATAAATCAGTATCTTTCGGAAATTTTCTCTCACTAGATTTTATCCATTTCTACATTAAAGATCTTTATTAAAACTACCTTCGTTGATGGAAGGATTTAGCTGGAGTAGCAACATTACTGGGTGTAGAAGGTGCACCAGGAACGGGTGTAGGTATTAAAGTTCGAGTACCTTCACTATAACGTATTTGGTTACGACTTAAATCTGAACGAAATTGTTGTTCTGGCGTTAAACTTGCGGGACTTATCCTCTGTGGAGGCTGCGGATAGCGAAATTGTGTTTGAGATGAGTTTGCAGAATTATCCATAATAGAACTCTGTCGACGTAGCTGTTCCTGTCTCAAAAGTGATTGCTGATGATGTTGATTGTGTTTCTTATGTTGTGTAATTTTATTGGCATTTATTTTTGTTTTGCGCCCACCAAACATGAGATTTGATACAAATATAGTAGGTGAGAATAGCCGTAAAGGAGTATCACTAAAAATTTAATTATATCTTGAAAGTGTAAAATGGTTTATTAATATTAACACTTACGTTGTTCCAATAATCGGTTTCGCTTCATTGCCGCTCAAAATGAACAGTGGGAAAAATATTGAAAATATACAACTGCTTACTATTATTGAACTGGACATATTTGTTAGCACCGTCAAGGGTACTCCAAAGCCCAAAAAATAAGGCCAGTTAATCTCTATATAGCTGAGACGTCTATGCAGTTCCCAGCCCATGTTAAACCATTTATATTCAAAAGAATACAGAGAATATAACAAACATAAATGTATAAAACACAATATTTTACCCATATATGAAAATGGTAATAGATTAACCAACATACTTTGCACCAGAAATATTGCTTGTACTACTAAATTAAAAAGGAAATCAGCCACTAATTTGCTGATGTTTGGTATTAAACTTGGTTTCCCTTTACGTATTTTATACGCTTCATTAGCTATGTCAGCAAACCATAAGGAACTGACGATCTTACTTAATAGAAATATAGGTAAAACCCACATCATGCCAAAAATTATAGAGAGTATAGATTGTAACCAACCCCATATCATGTGTAAATCTTGGGATTTGTCACCGTAAAATAAAATTAACATATATTTAAGAGTCGGTAAAATAATCTGTTCAAATAATATTATGCTCATCCATGTAAAGCCACCATTGAGGGCGCAGCATTTCAATACCTGTTTGGCAATTTTCTTTTCTCTAAAAAAAGAACAATTTCAATATTACATGTTATTAAGACTTGCATGATATTTGATCTACATACTTTAAAGGTATAAGCGGTTCGGCAGTTTTTTTTGTTTTCCTTAATGTCTCCAATCTTCGTTCATCTGGATTTTCTTTTTTTATACCAGGACCTTGTCGTTGCAATTCTTCATCGAACATAGCCGATGCTGATGATGGTACAGGTGAAGGACTGCGACGCATCATTTCTTCGTTTTCCAATTTGCGTTGTTGACGTTCACATTTTTCAGCATTTTGTTTATAAATTTCAGCGTCAATATGAAAAACTAATGTCATACCTTTAACACTATCCCACAATCCATAAAAGAATGCCAATGTAACTGACTGAAAAATAAATTGTATAAATGTATATAAACAAGATTTCAACATTATTTATTTGCGTGAACGTTATGAACAAATGTCTACTTAGGGGTAATTAAAAATCGCTTACCTTTATCGATTCCATTATAAAGTTTACATCTATTCATATAATTAATTTATATTATCAATCAAAACTTATTAAATATTCAAATATGCGTATTAATCCTATAATACCAAAAATGCATCTGGTTGGTTCTTGATGTTAAGAAAAAAAGTGACATTTATTAATAATATTGTTTTTATTATGTACGATGATAACAGCGCAGAGTTGAATAGCGAATGTATCTTAAGACTGTAAACTAATTTTTGGACTTAATACCATTTTAAGTAACGCTGTGTTTATGTACGTAAAAGAAAAAAAAACAATAAATATTGACAACAATAAACACAAAGACGAAATAAGTTTGGAGTGAAAAACAAAGTAAAAGTTTTTGTGAGTAATTGAATTTTATATTATTAACAATATAATTAATTTGTAAAAAAATAATAAAAATTGAAAAGATAATTTAATTTATAATATTAATAAATTATAATCCAAATAATTACAATTTTCTAAATCATTCGATTTGCGTATTTACACGATTAAGTATACTTATACATATGTTTCTTTGTTTAGTAAAAAAGTATTTAAGACAAAAAATTATTTTATTTACTAGAAATTATTTACGTATATGTAATTAATATTAAATAAAATTTTTTCACATATAACTGTTTAAATATTTATACCTTTAGTAAATATAATAATTTATTATTTATTATATACAAATAGAAACCTAAATTTTGCGTTTGGATGTTAAATAAGATATTTTTAATATGAATATGAGAAGTGAACTTGTTGCATTTGTTGTATGAACTTGATTTTTAAATATGATTTATATTAGATTAATAATCTGCATTCAGATATAACATTTCTACAATATATAGACTTTTTATTTTCCTTCATATGGACATCTTACTTACTTTGAGAATCGCAATAGATAAAAATCTTACTTTCTTACCTGGAAAATCAGTATAGTCTTAGCAAAAAAAGTTTTTTTTAATTATATGGAGTATTACAATATAAAAACATATTATAATAATGTTGCGTATCGCAATAAATTTGGCAACATTTATTAAGTAACGATATCGCATTAATGATGTATAAATATGTACATAAGCTTTCTAGCAGAAAAATGAAAAGAAAGCGTGAAGTGTTGTTTATTATCCTTTATGCCTTTGGGTTTTGGTACATAGGTTGTAAGTAAATGTTATTAAGAAATATAATTTGTTTTTTTAACTAATTATTCATTAAATTATAGATATTAATTAATAATAAAATTTACATTTTGGTAAAAAAGTTAAAATTAAATTTAATTATTGTAAATTGTTTCATATAGCTCTAATGAAGATCTTTTTTAATTGCCATAAAAATCTTTTTAGATTTTGTTATAGATAGACTTAAGCTTAACTAGAACATCTTTAGAGTATTTACATAAAGAAAACACAAAATAAAATGATTTTTTATTTTTTCATTGTTATTTAAGTATATTATTCATAATTGCTGCGGGTCGTCGTATAATAGTCCATAAGCTACTGTAATGAAGGCTTGGAAAATAATAAACGTATAATAACAGCAACGAGCACACAATTTAGATTGTTCTATCTTAAGAAAGCAAATTTAATTAGAAATTATTTAGTACGTACACACATGGAAATATAGAAAAATCAATATAGATTAGAATAAAGATCTAATAAAATCTTTAAAATTTTAACTGTCTTCGGTGTTAAAATTATTTACGTATTTGTTATTATATTAATTTGTTTGTTCGTATACACATGTATTCTGATAAAAATGTTTTGTTGTTTTTCTGATTCAACTTAAAACAGTTCATTTCAAAACGCCCTCAAATCATTGCTAAAGTTAAAGTTTCAATTTACCCGCTTATACTGAAAAAAAAAAACAAAGGAAAAATATTTCAAATATTATAACTACTACTCTGCTGATAAGACCAGTACAGACAGTATTCAACGCATTCCTGCAACATTTACAATTGAAGTATCAACGAATAAAGAAGTTTATTCTCGTATAAAGGCCGAAATTTTATATAACTCATTAAAATTATTTTTCATATAAAGTCTAGGACATTATGAGCGACGACAATTTACCTATAGTGGAAAATGAACAACAACTTTCTAATTATCGTCGAGGACCACCCGATAATGAATTGGATCCCCAACCAACAGGCTGTGGCGCCTCTATCTGCTGTAATCCCTCTAGTGGATTTCATCGTTTTCTTGCATTAATTTTTATGTGCCTCTTGGGGTTTGGTAAGTTGTTTCTTGTGAAAATTTTGTTAAAATATACATTAAAATAATTTATAATAACGATAAAATGTTTATCTTCATTACATAAATTCTTGTTCATATTTGCATTAAAAAACAAAGTTTTCGATTTATCAAACCTATAACAGCTCCTTACTATCGATGTCAATCACGACCAGTTTTGCAAATTTCGATATTGTGGATTTAATAAATGGAAATCCTGTATTTTACGTCCCATCATAAAACATAATAAATTAAAAAAATATAAAACAATTTCTTTAAAATTTAAATTTTAGTGAAACAAAAATTAATTCAAGAAATTAAATAATTTATAAATATTTATATATACATATATTTATATGAATATAAATATACATATATTTATATTAATTATGTATTGAAATGAAAATAATTTTTTAAAAATGTATATATATCATATACGATTTATAATATTTATATAAGAACATTCCATTTTTTGAACCATATATTATAGAGGTTAAAATTCCATTTTTTAAAAAAGGTCATATCTTATTTGATATAAATGTTTACCAGTTATCAGATTTAAAATATTTCGACCCAACTAAATGTCCAATATCTGTATTTGATTGCTGATAAAGATTCAAAATTGTCATAATTGAAGTCCAATATCTGTATTTGATTGCTGATAAAGATTCAAAATCGTCATAAATTGAAGTCAATGTTTGTTCTTCATTCCAGGATTTTTAGATAACCTTTTACTTTTTAAAATTATTAATGTTTGTATTAAATGAAGCATATTATTTCGATTTTCTACTTTAGGTCATATATATATATAATTGTCTTCAGATGAGGAAATACATTCTTTTTATGATTTATGTACACACATATGGGTATATACATATACATATACATATACATACACATATACATATACATATACATATACATATACATATACATATACATATACATATACATATACATATACATATACATATACATATACATATACATATACATATACATATACATATACATATACATATACATATACATATACATATACACATTTATGATGTGTTAAATTTAATCAACAACAGGAGTTAAGTTTCGTATTATTTATAAAACCAAAACGAATTAAGTGTATATCACTTATTTAAATATGTGAAATGCATATACATACACAGCTGTGTACATATAAATAGTTTTTGTAGTTTGCGTGGTTTATATTATAAAACTGATCTGAATGAAATTAAAAATGAATTAGATTCACTAGCTTCTAATACAGTTTGTATTAGATGTGACCAAAGTCATGAACGAGGTAAATGTCAATTTATAAAATGTAGTGAAAATTTGCCTTACTGTACTAATTGTGATCAAAAGTGCCATTCTTCAAATTTCAAGGGTTGTTCTACATATAAAAAATACGTTGATTGAAAGGAAAAAATTAAAACTGTTACAAAAAATATAAATGTGATAAATTCCATTAGTCAATCCAGTTTTGTTTTAGCTAATTACTTTAGAACAAAAAATTTCATTATTCATGAGAGACTTTCATTCACTTTCTAAAGATGAAGCAAGAAAACAATGTGTTATAATAATGAATTGAATTCAAAAGGTTTATGGTCCGTAATATTTTTAATTTCTTTATTTTTAATGTAAGATTACTTATTAAAGTGAGTCGTAGAAATGACTTAATAAATTTATTAAAATTAAACTGTATTGACTTTGCTTTTATACAAGTGACTCACTTGCAAAAACTTTTAGAGATTGTAGTTCCCAAGGTTTTGTTATAGTTATAAATGATATTTACAAATGCAGTAAAGTTGAATTCCCAAACATGGAGTTTCCTAATACATTTTTGAAAACAATTTTGGGTTGATAATGTTGTGAAGCATTTTTTACTCGGTTCGATTTACATTATTATTAGCTGGAATTTCTTGAAATTTAATATATATATATATATAAATATATTAATTATTATTACTAATTTATTAATATATATATATATATATATAATATATATATATATATATATATATATATATATATATATATATATATATATATATATATATATATATATATATATATATATATATATATATATATATATATATATATATATATATATATATATATATATATATATATATATATATATGTGTCTTTATTTAGGTTCCTACTTTTGTTACGACAACCCCGGAGCTTTACAAGAAGTTTTTAAAAAGGATTTAAATATTACAACAACGGAATTCACACTTATATATTCCATTTATTCTTGGCCAAATGTTGTTTTATGTTTTGTGGGCGGATTTCTCATTGACCGTGTATTTGGCATTCGCTTGGGCACCATTATATATTTGTTTATACTCCTGATTGGTCAATTACTTTTTGCATCTGGCGGTATTCTGGGAACTTTCTGGATTATGATTGTGGGACGTTTTATATTTGGTATTGGTGCCGAATCGTTAGCTGTGGCTCAAAACAATTATGCGGTTTTGTGGTTTAAGGGCAAAGAGCTGAATATGGTATTTGGTTTACAATTATCAGTTGCCCGTTTCGGAAGTACAGTAAACTTTTGGGTCATGCAACCAATTTACAATTATGTCACGAAGTACTACCCTGATCACAGGGCTATTGGTGTTGTTTTGTTGCTGGCAGCAGGTACATGTGTCATGTCATTGTTTTGTGCTCTTATATTGGGTGAGTAAGAACAATATGTTAATATATGAATTTTTTTATGCTTTTTATGTATATTTACTGTAGGTTGGATGGATAAAAGAGCTGAACGAATTCTCCAGCGTAATAACAATCCTTCAGGAGAAATTGCCAAACTTAGTGATATTACTACATTTAAGGTTACATTCTGGATGGTATCTGTGATTTGCGTAGCTTATTATGTTGCAATATTCCCGTTCATTGCATTAGGAAAGTAAGTTTTTTTGAAATCTAATGTTGTATTCTTTTAATAAGATATAAGTTATCATTAACTATTTCAGATCATTCTTCATGGACAAATTTCACTTAACGCCTGATCAAGCTAACAATGTTAACTCTATTGTTTATCTTATTTCTGCAGTTGCTTCTCCAGTTTTCGGTTTTGTTATCGATAAGACCGGCCGTAATGTTTCTTGGATTTGTGCAGCTACATTAGCCACAATTGGAGCCCATACACTTCTAGCTTTTACTATGTTAAATCCATATGTTGGAATGGTTTTGATGGGCCTATCCTATTCTATGCTTGCCGCCAGTCTCTGGCCATTAGTAGCCTTGATTATTCCAGAATATCAATTGGGTACAGCTTATGGATTGTAAGTTTTTTTGGCAATATGAATTAAGCGTAATGTTTAATTAAACTATTTTATCTAGCTGTCAATCTGTGCAAAATCTTGGTTTAGCTGTTATAACAATATTGGCAGGAATGATTGTAGATCATAGTAATGGCGATCATACATGGGTAGAATTATTCTTCTTAGGATGGTTAACTGGTAAGATTTATTAATGAAATGTTTATTTTTGCAAATATTCTCATAATTATTATTTTTTGTAGTCGCTTTGGTTGCCACTTGTGTTATATTTGTATATGATCGAAAAACTAGAGGAAACTTAAATATGTCTCCTGCTCAACGTTTGGAATATAACAATGCAATGTATGTAGAATTCTGATATTTTAAAGAATCTTATACATCTCAAATCTATATTGTTAACCCATTTCGAAATGTAGGTTTATCTTTGTCTATTTGAAATGTTTATTTTTGTTGTCTGTTATCGTTTAAATTATAAGTGAATCACTAAGTTATTTACCAAATGATTAATGAACAAATACTAGATATTTTTTAGAATTTATAGTATTTTTGTTTTTTAATTGTCAACGTTTAAGTAAGGATTTACAGAAAGTTTAAAGTTCCCGAATCAGAATTTAATCTAAATAATAAAAAAATGTTAAGAATAGCATAGAATAATAATGGCCCATTACTATCAATTTTCTGTATATGAAGCGAAAAGTTTTTTCTTCGTTCCCGTACTTTATCAATATCACAATCACAAAGTAAAAATTTAATTTTTTTCCCCGTTTACAGAATTTAGTTACAAAAGTACTCAACAAAAAAAAAGGAATCATAACTCCATCAAGAATTTCAAAATAATTAATCTATTAATTAAAAGTATGTTTTATTATTTATTTCTTTTGTGTTTAGTGCTGCTGCAAGATTAATAAATGCGGGAGATGGTGTAAATAATGATGAATATGCCAGCGATCAGGAACCATTATTAAATAATTAAATAATATATACGAAAACTTCATATCAGCTTTAACTCTATATACATGTAATCATTTACTATTTATTTTAAGATTTGCATTTAAAATTATTTTCTTGTTCTACTCATGTTTTTATCAATTATTACAAAGACATTTCATGTTATCTTTATTTGCTATTTTAATATTAAATTTAGATTGTTATTCTTATTTTTACTCTTTATATACTCAACTGCACAATGTAATAGGTACTCCACGAAATTTTATATTTAAATATCCATGTTTTTAAAATATTCTTTTCGTAATTAAAATATGCAAAGTTTTTCTCGCGAATTTGATTGAGTATTAAAAAATAGCTTCCTCATAACAATAGATACACTTCATTAATTTTTATTTTTTTGGTGTTAATTTTTTATATTTTTGAAAGTATTATGTAATTTTAGGCAAATATTTTATTTGTAATTTTATCTTTTGAGAGAAATGCTGTTCAAATCATAATAAATCATGTAAAGTCATTACGAGAAATGAAAAATATATATTCAATTTCTGTACATTTTGTCGTTAATGTTTCTCCAAAAAATAAAATCGGAAAATGTCACGTCAAGATCAAAGATATTTGAAAGCTGTTGAGGTTGGGATATGTATTGGAATCCATCCAGAAATAGTTGATGTTTTTTAAACTCAAATTAATTTTGTCAGAGGCTTTTGCTAGAAAAATCCCAACAGGGCTCAAATAAATTATAATGACTGTGTAAGCATATCCCAAAACGTTTTAATTTTGATATGTATGTGAAAGTAAGAAAGTATGTAAGAATTGTGCGAAGAAGAAAAAATGATTTTACTAGTAAATGGATATCAAATAAATGATATTATTTATAATTTTTTAAA
Source organism: Cochliomyia hominivorax (assembly GCA_004302925.2). Taxonomy (NCBI): domain Eukaryota; kingdom Metazoa; phylum Arthropoda; class Insecta; order Diptera; family Calliphoridae; genus Cochliomyia; species Cochliomyia hominivorax. Next base: position 537,173 of record PYHX02000158.1, on the reverse strand, counting down.
AGTGTTAGATAAATCATATTAATTAAAGTTTAAAGAATCTTTACGCACGTTTTGCATCGTAACGGCTTTTCTTGATTTCTAATGGTGGTGATTTCAGTAGTGATTTTGTCAAATATAATTTGATATGTTACTTTAAACAAAATGTAAGAAAAAACTGCATAAAAATTAAATTTAACACCAAAAATTTTCAAATAAGTGTATCTATTATGAAAAATCGATTTTCTGATATTTAAGCAAATTGTTTTTTTTTTTTTAATTTCACGGTAGGAAATACAATCCAATTTTTTATTTGCATTAGGTTGTACTACTAATATATTATTTATGAAGAGGTTTGAAACATTTTTCAAATTCAAAAGTATCTAATATTTTCAACTGGAATCTATATATATTTTGGATTAATTAAATCAGTTTCATTAGCCCTTAATATAAAAATTGTTATTTAAAATAAATTAAAAATATAGAAATTATTGTATTAATTTTATCATTTACAAATTTCTTGGGTATCTACCCGAATACATATACATAGTATACAAAATATTATTAAAGGCATTATTAAATTAAAAAGGCTAAATATTTTAAAAATATTAAATTAAGCAAATATTATACTATATACAAAAAAACTTAATTTTATTTATGTGGCTTTAAATGTTTTACAAATATTATGAATTGGAATAAAATAATTTAAGATTTGCAAATTTTTCAATACAAACGATAAGTATATTGTGATGAAAATAGTAATAATAATTGCATAATACAAGTAATAAAATGGTTAAAACATTATTAATTAAAAATAAACATTGATAAATATTTGTTGAAATTGTTAAAAAGCAACATACTGAATTATTGATTTTAAAAATATTTATTTTATCGGTTGTCAGTAAAGATACCTAAAATTATAAAAATTGTGTTTTCTTTTAAAGCATCAATTAAAATCGAATCAATTAAAATATGAAGAAAAATCTATTAATATCATGGTGGGCTTGATCAAAGATAATGTCAGTTTTATATAATATTAGGTCATAAATATAAGTTTTTTTTATTATGTTGTTAAATTTATTTTTATTTTTTAACAAAATGATAGAAGCTAGTACAAGTACTATTTAAATTTAAATTTCAGTTTTAATTTTAAATAACAACACGTTTACGTTTACTTAAATTTTCAATGTAAATATGTAGGAATGATAAACTTTTTTAAAGAAGCTTTACTAAAAATCAAAAATTCCTTAAATTTATATTCAAAGTACAATTTTTACTTAATTTTATCAACGAATTTTATCAACGAACGGTATAAATGTATCACCCCAGCAACATATAAATAAATAAAAAAAATATTTTTTATATGATTTTTTAATAATGTTAAAGTGATGTACAACGATCAAAACAATACTTGTTTTGTCTATTAATTTATACATTTAATTCCTTTGTTGAAAAGTTTAACTACTAAGATGAAATTACATTCATTACATTAATTTGTTATTATTACACTTAATGCAATTTTTAATTAATTTTTTGTCAAGTCTACTCTATTTTTTAATAGAGAGAATAGAAATACAAGTAAAATAAATAAAATGAATACTAAAAACTTAAAATAATTGTCTTTTTGAAAATAGTATATATGATGTGTACTAACCATTTTGTAACCACTGCGCACTTTAAATGCATACGTATTTTTTATTTTTGTACTAAATGCCTTTTGCTGTAACCTGGGTAACAGTTAGAAATCAACTAAAGCACTTCATATGTAACCTAGGTTACGTAAATTTTAATTGAAATACTGAAATGAATAGATTTTTATATAAAAGTCGAAACAAAAAGTTTGAAAAAAGTATTTATGTCATAAAAAAAACAATAAATTTTGAATTAGATTCGTTATGAATTTCTATGATGAAGAGATTACCATTAAAAATGGTGAAATCAAATCAACTAATAATGTGAAGATAGAACGCATTTCCAGTAGAGGAAGTAAGAGTGGAAAAGAAAATTCCACGACTAGTGGAGAAATTTTGTTACGACAGGGAGGAATATCAATAGTTAACAGAACTGGACAAAGAATATTAGTAAGTTATGATATACTTTTTACTTAAATTTGAAAACATTATTTTCTTTTATTTCAGCATCACGGCCAATCAACAGATGATGATGGTTTATTGGAAAACATCATTGACCATGATGATGAAGAAGATTATGAGGAAAACAGTGATCTACAAATACAAAATATTCCTGGCATCAAATCATTGGATAAGAAACAGCAAAATATATTCATGAGGCAAAATGATATACCGCGATCCCATACTCTTGCTGGAAGTTCAAAAATTATTAATTTACCTACCACTAAAGAATTAGATATTGATACAGAACCTTCAGAAACTGAATCTGAAGAGGGCAATAATCGTCTTAAGGGGGCTGCCATTGGTCATGCTCCCAGCTTAGAGCTTCAAATATCAATAACACCCGAAAAGTGGGAAAATTTAAATTTGGATATGGAAATAAAAGAATTATTTCCTTATATTATGAAATATACTCCACAAAACATAGAGACACCATATCATTTGCAACCCTTTATACCTGATTATGTACCAGCAGTTGGAGACGTGGATGCTTTTCTTAAAGTTGTGGAACCTCCACTTTTGAAACCAGAATGTTCAAAGGAAATTCAAAAACATTTATATAAGTTGGGTTTACACTTTCTTGACGAACCCTCTGGCACCCAAAGTGAACCAAGTTTACTAAATATGAAACTCCGTTCAGCTTTGACAGGGAGTACTAAAAATACTCGCTCCAGTTCCGTTCAAAATTTTCCCTTTGCCAAATCAACTAAAGATATTGATAAGTGGATAAACGAAGTTGAACAAGTTCACATGTCCCAGTCAATTTACGATGCCCAACCCCGTATGGATATAGACCGAATTATTATAGATTGGCCGCGTTCGTATGCAGAAGCCACAAAAGCCATACAGGAAGCTTATCAGCAATGCTTATCTGAACAACATACACTCATCGAATATATTCGTATTCTATGTCAAGAATTTTCCATTGACGGACCACTTGATTCACAAGAGGACTATTTATTAACTGTACAAACATTATTTGCTATATATTTGGCTGCAAATCAAGCATGGGAATAATGTTATTAAAAAAAACTTCACCTATAAATATATAAAAATAAGTATCTATAACATTTTGGAATCCCTCAAAAATATGTTTATAAAACAACGAAATATATTTTATATATTTTTGAAAGACAACTGAAATTAATTGATTTCGCTTTGTTCGTATGACTGACCGTCTGTCTGCTGTTGACACTTTCACATTTACAATAACCGACAGAGCTCAATTAATTTTGGCCTGAGTATTTGTAATTGTCATGAAAAATTTCCTATTTTAAACCATATAGACATATGGAAAATATATAGACTTAAAGGTAATTTTATAAATCATTAGGTGTTCCAGTGTTATATTTAAGAAAACCTTCTTGGTGCTGTATGCGTTTGCGATTGTATATAGAAGTGTGTATGTAAAAAACATAATGAATTTATTTTATATGCACTTCTGTCGGAAAAATATTCGGCATAGTTAAAAATAGCATTCTTTCTTGTTTATTAGTAAAATCTACGTCAAATATTGTTGAACATAGTTGATTTAAAACAAGTTTCAAGTTCTTTTCTGTGTGTAACTATGTATGTCTATGCCACTATCGAAACATAAGCGTGCTCCACTGTTGCTTCCGAGTTATCATCTAAATCAAACTTTTACAATTTCCTTTTACGTAGTTAAAACAACATGTTTAAAAATATGTTCAACTGGAAAATATTTTGTTATTGTTATTTAATATCTTTCAGCATCAAAACAAAATATTGTTACCGGACAAAGGTATCTATTATTATATTATACATAATAATACTATACTATTTTTATTAGTTATCGTTATTTTAAATAAACGTTATTAACATTGATATTGACCTGTGTTAAGTTTTTTCAGCTCGTTTATGCATAAGTACATAAATAAATTTACATACTTTTGGTACAAAACAAGTTGATTGCTTTTCTATATGTGTTATGTTATTTTGTAATACTTTTAACACAGTTTTATAATTTTTAAATGTTAAACTGGACCAATTTTACTTCGACATGAAATTGCATATGATTGCGTTAATTCTGTTAAATTTACCTGTGATGATGCGACGAATAAACATAACATCTTGTATGTTAATTTTAATCGCAAGTCTCCTAAAAACGTATACAGATGGTATAACATATTATCAGTTAATCTGGTATTCTTTTTTTATTTCACACTGACTCATTTTATAATTACCAGAGAAACAAAAAATGTAAACAAACGTATTCACATAAACAACAACCAATAGCAATAAAATAACAGAGAATTGAGTTGAAAATAAAACACTCAAATGAATTCACTCAAACACTCACAAACGCTTTAATAAATTTTAGTTTGGTTAGAACATGTAAAGCTATGCAAAATTTTAATTTCACTCTCTTTTGGTAGCTTGTAGATGTTAGATGTGTTTTGTATCTGTATCGTTCGTCTTGCAGTAAAGTTTATACATTTTCGTGAGAAATCCATTTAACAGTATATGTACACATAAATATACTAATATACGTGTGTGAGAATTTCATATTATGAGATACATTCCAGTAAATCGAAATACATACTCGAGATTCTTTGTTTGTAATGAATAAAGTGAAATAATACTAAACTGAAAAAATTATTAATACATTGAACTAATTAATGGAGTTAAGGGAATATATATTATACAAACAGTGTAATATACAAATTATTTTAAAATAAATAATAAAATAAAGAAATATTTTTTTCATTCCGAAAATAATGAAATGAATTCATACGAAAAATAAAGGAATACTAAAAAATACTGGATTATTTATATTTTCAATTGGATTTGTTTAAGTATGAAAATATAATTTTTCTTATAACATTTAAAAGCACTAATTATTTGTCAATTGCTTTGGCTGGAATTCCGACCGTTGGCGGTAAGTTATAATCAGGTTAAGTTCTATATACAAAAAACATATACAACGAATTTTCTATCAAAATTACACATTACATACATATGTATATATAACATATACTACATTGATTAGTCAAGTTTTTTATATATATGTATGTAGCTGATTCTGCGGGGTTAAATAAGAAACTTCTTAGGTCAATAACAAATAATAGGACCAAATTTTAATTATTTCATTTAATAAATATATTCAATTGAAGAATATTCGTATAAATTTTTAAAGAAAATTCCTTGTGGCCATTAAATACGGAATGACAGAGATAATACATTCTTCTTCACCAATTTTAAAATAAAAATTCTTGCAAAATTAAATGTTTTATTTGAAATATATTAATGTGAAATATATTAATGTGAAATATATTAAAATAAATTTTTTAAATAAATTCCAAATGAAATCATAGAATGAAACCAACCGCCAGAATAAATAATTACGATTAAGAAAATTTAATAAGTTATATTTAATTATATCCTGAATCTTTGATATATTACTTTTTCTTATATTGTAATTTAACTAAAATTAGTCTACCTTCATTTTGTGTTATCAGATAATTTTATGCTCAAAGACGGTTTTCTTATCTAAAGTGAATGTGCTAAATCTATTTATATTGTAAAATATTTTTTTTGTTAACAATGCGACATGTACAGATATTCCGTACATGTTATATTAAATTTTTCTATTAGATATAAAAACCATATCTGTATAGACCGTTTCCTATACCCCAGTTTTATCATATTGAAACTATGAGAAATCATGAACCAATACCCGAAAAATGTTGCTCATTACTTATTTCACCTCATACCAAGGGTTAGGTGAAATATATCGTTGAGATATATTTTAAATGCGAATCGAAGTTGAAATAATAAAAATAGTTTCACATTATACTTTTTTGTTTATTGTTTTTGATTATGTTCATATGTAAACAATATAACACATATCCTTTTTAACCACAATAAAACATTTAATCTAGATAAAAAAATTATGTATAATAAATTTAATTATTTCCTCCGTATTAATAATAATAATAATAATAATAATAATAATAATAATAATAATAATAATAATAATAAATATTATTATTATTATTATTATTATTATTATTATTATTATTATTATTATTATTATTATTATTATTATTAATATTATTAAATTTAATTGTATCTTTTTGAAATGAAACAAATTTTGAAATATTTTTAATATTAATATGCGAATATTCAAGCCTTAAATTTATTACGCGTCTATATATAAAAATGAATCTCATCTAAACTATTGGACCGATTTTGACAGAATGAATGACAGATATGAGCATGGGAAGAGGTTTAAAGAACTAAAATAGTTAAAGTTCTTAAATTATATACATGTATTTTTTTAACATAGTGTTACTGCACACATGAATATTGTGCAGGGTATTTAAAATTCGTCAAAGCCGAATACAATGATTTTATTTTTTAATTAAAATTGTTTCTGTCGTGACTATTATTTTGTTTTATATTACTTTTGGACTATTTACGTTGGTGACACAAAATAAAATTAGAATCGAAGAAGAGTATAAATGTAATATCTGAGGTAATTGTCAAAAACGAAAAAATAATAATAATTGAAATTGCAATAAAAATAATTCAATATGTATATTTAAAAAGGTAAAATATTATGAGCAATAAGATAGGATATGGGAGAATAAAATTCTAATCAAAATTTAAATATTTCATATATCATTTTTTGATATTGATATTGTCGTACAAAGTAAATAAATAATTTCCTTTATCAATTCAGATTATATGTAATTTATGTGTTTGTATTTTTCAGTTTTTGTAAAATTGAAATTATTATCAATTAAGTATTTAATTTATTCAATAATATTTATGATCAATATTTATTTACAAATAGAAAATATCTTCTTTTCTTGAATTATTAACATATACATGTACAATATGCCGTTTCTTATTTTGTGATTGTAAACCTGATTCGAATTTACGATATTTTGAATTTGAAAATCAAATTTGACCAATATTTATTTCAAGTGATAGCTTTAGAAATAACAACATGAAATTTCATATTTCGTTATATGTTCATCATTTGCAAATTTATATCATGGCAATAACTTCGGGTTAATTTTAATAAAATCCAAATTTGAATAATTTTTATTCACGTTAAATCATTTTATTTTTTAATACAAATAATTTGAAATGAATACATGATTAACTTATTATTCATTACAAACATTTAAAGGCATATTGAAATTGAGATAAATAATTGACCAAAAATATAGAATAAATAAAAAATCAGAGCAATTGAATGAAATGTATAGAAATATTTTTTTCTCTGTATTTGTTTAAGATAATGTGTTATAATTTAATTACAATAATATTTTTTGTTGTTTTTGAAACTTGAGGTCATCCATTCATTTAATATAATTATTACGATGTGAAAATTAATGTTACACTTACAAATAACCAGATACATCTACATGCAAATAACAACATAATTGTACATACTGGAAAGCTACATTAAATATTTATTTAGCTTTAAATTATGACTGTAAATTGTTTGAAATAAACAACAACAAAATTATAATTCATCACAAATTCAAGTTTTGTAGAAGTAACAAAATGGAAAATGTGTTTTTATCGAAACAATTAAATGGTACAGTGGAGCAAAAGTACTCTTGTAAATAATAATACAACAATTTTAATTATGATTCTCTAAAAATATATTTGGAAATAGACTGATTCATTTAAATATAATTTTAATAATATTTAATTCTGTGTCGTAGTTAATTGCTTATATATAATTGTATATTATATAAACACGATTTTTTTATGCTAGTTTTTGAGTTTATGTTTCAAAGTTATATATACTAGTGATAAGAAAAATTTTGTCAAATCATTTGTTGTACTCAGGTCATGTCGGTTTAACGTTGTTACATTCTTTATGTATAGGTATGTATATGATGGAGTGTATTTAAGATTCGGCATTGCTAAATAAAATTTTTTATCTGTTTACCATGAACTTGAAAAATAAATACGTTGATAAAATAATTTGTCAATAAAGTTACTTGATATAACAACGTTAAACTTGAGTGTCAACACATTTAGTAAATTCTTACCGTTACCTTTTTATAAGTCATTGAGAAAACAGGAAAATATAAAAAAATAGTAATTCACTTCAGGACTGAATTTCATATAAACAAAAAATTTCAATTTTGTTAAACATTCAATCTTTAATTCCAATAATTCAAACTTAAAAGTACAACGATGATTAAACGATCATCAATAATTTTAGTTGTAGAAAATTCAAAACAAAAACGTAATATAAGTATATTTTTAGAATGATTCTATACTTCAACAGTAATTCCCATATGATGTCATAATTGTTTTAGTTTCAAATATATATATATATATATATATATATATATATATATATATATATATATATATATATATATATATATATATATATATATATATATATATATATATATATATATATATATATATATATATATATATATATATATATATATATATATATATATATATATATATATATTATATATATATAACAATTCTCATACGTCTAAATATAATGATTCCTAATGGGAATTCAACAGAATACAAAACAAATAATAAATAAATATAAAAAAATAATTAAGTTGTTAATGTTAAAACTAATATTTTTACTTATCTGTTTTACGAATGCTTAACTGCTTATTTCTACTAATATTATAGTCTCCACAACCACAAGTGGTGATGAGGGTATATTAATTTTGTAGTTCCGTACGTAACCCCAAAAATGAAGCATCTAGAACCTCATAAAGTACGTTTTTTTTGGCATTCGGCATAAAAGCTTTTCTAAAATTTATAACGAAAACCAACAAGACGAAGGCTGGAATGTTAGTGGTGGAACGTATTTAAGATTCGACCCAACCTAATATTCTTACTGGTTTATTTTTATTATTTCTCACAAATTCAATTCATGTGTTTTCTTCACTCTGAGTATCATTGTATAATAAATATGAACAAATAATAATTGTTATTAATTTATTATTTTGTATATTTTTGTTTGTTAAAAAATTTAAAACAAAATTTTATTGTAAAAATGATGACGATGACATAAAAGTATATTTTTTGGTAATTTATTATTTTCTCCACCACTACAAGTGCTGGTAGAGGCTATTCAGTACGTAAGGACGACACTTTCTGACACTTTCAAAAATCTTGAAGGCACTTTCGCTTTAATTATCTGACCAAATGCAAATATTTCACATTTTCTTCACAGTGTTGTTGGAATATTAAGAATTCTACAAATAAAAACTCTTTCATTGAATGTTAATAATTTTTCATTATTTACTTTCCCAAAATGTTCCTCATATTTTCCTTGTTTCTTTTCCAAGTTTAATTTAATGCTAATCAAGGTACGGTTTTTGACTCTTTTCTATTCTTCAAACGATCAGATCTTTCAAATAGTTTAATTTTAATTTTTAAGAAAGAGTTTTATTTTTTATCGCTCTTTGAATAAAAGTTTAATTCTAAAAAATCATAAAAATCAAAAAAAGATAAAAAACCCAAGAGAAATTTTTAATGAATAATTCGCACAAATTGTTTTGAAGTCGTGCATAGCAGTGAAACATGTTTTTTATTAAGCTAAAAAAGGAATGTTTGTATGTTTACAACCTTTAAATGGATATAAAAACGTACTCACATATTAAAATGTGTTTACTTTTGTGTGTATGTACAAACATGTTTTTTTTTTGTTTTCTTTTTTACCATCTCACAATTTTTTCTTAGCTAAAAAAAGATTAAAATATTTTATATAAAATAAAATATTTTACAATATAATAAAAATTGCATCTTTATTATTTTTGAATATTATTTGTAAAGAAGTTAGTTTTTCTAATAGCTCTGAGCGAAGAATATGCGGTAGCTGTGATCTTTTGTTAAATGAGATAAAATTAAAATAAAAAACTTGTTTTTCAATAATTGGGAATTTAAGTAAAAGAAAGTTTCAAATATAATTATGATTTTTCACATTCAGAATTATATAATACCATATCCTATGACGAAAATGAGGAAAGACTAATTTAAAACTATGCACATACTAGTTGTAAGTAGTTAGCCGTGCGAATTGAATGTGATACTATTAAACCTGCATATAATAAGTATATATGAAGGAGCATTTCGAATGAAAATGATTTTGGGTAAGGTGTATCATTAGAATCCAACTCATATTTGTTACGAAAACTCAAATATTTTCTACTAATATCTAAGAAAACAATCCCGTGCTTATTCTATATTAATGAGATAAATACTAAAATTTATCACCATGGACGTTTCACTTACAGTGAATTAATTAATTTTGGGAGTCGGAAGAAATCCATCTTAAGTACTTATGATCGACTGTTTTCATAATATAGCTTTCAACTCGCAGAATTACTTCTTCAACCAACCTGTGTATGAATTTAATCCTGAATGTGGAATATCACATAGGATCGTTTTCCAAATTGGATTTGCCCTTTATCAATTGAAATGCTCCAATTCTTAGAAACTTTCTTTTTAAGCATTTCTTACATGGAATTAATGGGTCACTAGTGACTTTAAAGATATTAATTTTTCAAGGAGCGTTTTCTTTATCCTCATCCATTTAAATATAAAAAAACACAAAAAATTGCAGAAAGAAATTTCTATTTTTTCATTTTTCTAGATCTTGCAAACATTTATTTTACTGTTTTCAAATTGAGTAAATTTCTTCTTTTATTGTTTATTGCAATCTGTCCGTCTATTTGGAAAATTTTAGCATTTTATAGTCGTTAACAGGTATAGTATCCAAAATGTGTTCAGAAAAATTTGTAAAATTAAAAGATTTTCACTTGGAAATCATTAATGAAGTTATTTTTTTATGATTACAAAGATATATTTGAAAAACTGTACATATGTATATATTATGAAATATTTCTCTCTCTTTTTTGCTGAAAAAAAAAACATAATTCAAGTATGTACGTGTATGTATTTTATTTCATTAGTTTGTTTTTCTGTTTTATTGTGTACATTGAAAGTAATTTGTATGTATGGGTTAATATAATTTAAACAAACACCTTGAAAATTTGTTGCTATAATCTTATTTATGTACCCTACAAAAATTAACACTGTTAGTTTGGCAGCACAACAAAGATTAAATTTTTCCAAATTTTTTTAATTATTTTTTCAATTCTTTCTTTTTTGAATTGATAAGAACAAAATATGAATTAGTAGAAATGTTTATATATCAGAGATTTGCAGGTGTTTAAAACGGGTGCTATCACCACTTTTAAGAATACCGTTGGCTCGGTATAGCATTCTCAATCCATGAAAATGTTGTGACCAAATTGTAGGGTGCAATTTAAAAGATATCTTGACGAAATTTGACAATACATTATTTATCGAAATTTTCTTCTGAATCATAGCCATTTTCTTGGCGGAAAATTTGGCTCAATTTTATGCTTTATCCGTACTTATAGTTTAGGTATAAAAGAAGATATCATTTGAGCCATATTTGTGGGTCGGTAGTTTTATCGTTTATAGAATTGTCTATCAATTAGAGATTTGCTACTGAAATCTATAAAATTTCGAGATCAGTTCATACACGTATTCCATTTATTATTTTATTTAATTTACATCTTACTTGAATTGTACATTTAAAAATGATTGGTTGGAAATAAAAAGAGATAAAGTAGATGTATGCATTGCAATAATTTGTCCACCTATTTCGTGGTCTTTAAGGGATAATTGCTTGTGAGCACAAAGTTTGCACTGTCTTTTTTTCAATACACTTGTTAGTGATAATATGTATCGTCTAACACACACAAGTTTTACTAGATCAGCAAGATACACTCGTTAGATCACTTTAATATCACTAATATCACTTTAAAGAGCATAAATCTCATATGTACGCTGGTATTGTATTTATATTTGGTTAGAATAACATAATTATAAGTAGAATCGATTTTTGAAAGAAATCCGAAAAAGTGAATTATACAAGGACAGTTCCATAATTTTGGGTGGCTACTGCCTATTATAAACAATGTAATGCATGGTATTTCATATTCTTGATCTAATTAAAATTTTTCACTTCTCTATAAACTAAACTAGTTTATAGATCAACCGAACATTTATCATGTAACGTCTAACGTCTTTATATATTTATTAAAGTTTATGTATTTAATTAAGTAAGTAAAAAATTGTTTATTTTACATATTTTTTTCATTTTTCGTGTTGTATTTACAAAGTGTGTTATTAAGGTCTAATATCAAAAAAAAAAAAAATAATAAAAATGACCTGTATCAGAGGCAACCTAAAAATTCATTAGAAAAAGTTTTTTAAAAAATCTTCTATTTTAACCATGGTACGAGTTTTGACTCTTTTTTATCTTTCAAATTATTGAATTGTCAAAGAACTTAAATTTTATTTTAAAAAAAGAGAAAATGTTTTTTATTAAGCTAAAAAAGGAGTGTTTGTATGTTTACAATTTTTGTATAAATATACAAACTTACTCACATATTAAGATGTGTTTATTTTGGATGCATGAAGTTTTGTGTGTTTTTGTTATTTCATTTTTCTAGTATAAAACAATAACAGTAAGTTTTATTGCGGCAAGAAATTTTTTGAGTGCTTGTGTTCGCAAATTTTTGTTTATACTTTTCAACCATTTCGCTATTTTGAGGAGTAATAAAAATCTTTTTCTGCTCTTAGCTAAAAGAAGAATAAAAAACAAAAAAGAGCTTTAATTTTAATCTTTTCAACGAAAAGAAAAATAAAGATCATTTTAAAATAGAGATTTTGCTCCGAGTTTTTCCTTATTCCAATTTCAATATTATTTTATTATTATTTTTTCATTACCGCACCAGAAATGAAAAACGGATCAATAAAAACGGTTAAATGATAAAATATGCAAAATTGATATGCACTTATTAAGTCCTTTTGTTCTCTTTTTGTTTCCTTTTCTATAATTTGCATTTTTAGCATAAAACTTCATTAATTTGGCTTAACAAAGGACATATCATTAATTTTTTTTTTGTAAATTATGGTTGAAAAAATTAAAATCTAGAACGATAGAATCATACTTCTACGAAATATATAATAGAAAAAGTGTTAAGTTAAAGAAAAAACTAATTGTTGGTAACAATTCAAGATTATTTTAAGGCAAATTTATAATTTTAAAGTATTCGAAAAACTTGTACAACTTGTTTACAAATATTTAGTATCGTTAGGAAGGTATTTATTTGAAAAATAATAATATTTACATAATTAAATACTTAAACTGTATATATAGAGGATAAACAATTTTTATTTTTGGTGCACTTTTGAAAAAAAAATTCACATTAAATTAATGTTATAATAATTACGACATTATTACATTAAAGTAGGACTTCCCATTCTTCATTCCATACGAGATCGACTCATAATAAAATTGTCGAATACAGATTTCAAAAATGTTTGAAGTAAAAGTATATAAAAATAATAACTTCCTATTTGTAGTCAATGATAAATAATTTTTGTTTTTCTTTTACAGATTTTTGGCTTAAATGTTCTTTTCGACCAAATAATATTTTCTACAGGGAAGAAAAAAATATCAGAATATCACCTATTCTATTCACATTAAAACAACAAAATGGTAAGTTGTGTAGATGGCATTTTAAAAGTATAATTTTTAAATTTGTAGAAGTAACTTCTTTAACTATAACTAATGTTTGAAATATACATATACCGAACGAATGAATTGTTTGAAATTATAAAAATTCAAACTCTTCATATATGTATGTATATACTATATTCTAATCTGCTCATAACAATTTTTAATAAAACAGTTTTATTTCATATGTGTATATTAAATATAATATATGTATATTCAAACTATATTAAAATTATTTTGAAATTATCTCGAAAAATGTCTTCTTATGTTATGTTTTGTTATGTTAGTTTTTCCTCTTGGGTTTAGGAATATTTTCTTTAATTTATAAAACAAAATAAATTTTAAATGTATACACTCATGTGTGAATGCTTAACAAATAAATGCAATTTAAGTTAAAGTCATTCCTTAATGTTTTAAAATAATTCAACTTAGTTCATTAGATTTGTCCATTTTCATTTTTAACAATTATTTTATTTCTTTCTCTTTGTTGTTCTCTCGAAACTAAATAAAATAATTGCATTAGAATGATGGTTTTCTTAGTTAGTTAGAAATGTCTATATTCTACGTATTTTTGTTGAAAATATTTTTTTGGATTCTATAAATCCAATTTTATTTTTATAGGCTTTAATTTAATTGTCAGTCCTCCTTTCGATTTTATGAAAGGTGTTTTATTATAACAAACTTCTAAATTACCATTTTGTAATGTCTCCATATGAAAATTTAGAAACAGCTTAGCTAGGACGCATTTAATCACCAACTGAACAAAATGTTGAGCTTAAAAGAAAAATGTATTTTATATAAATGATATAAAAATAAATAATAATACTTTATACCTATATATGTTTTATCTCCCAGACCGAATCTAAGCAGGCACTCACCCATATTGCCATTATTATCGTGCACAAAACGTTGTGGCTTAAAACTTAAGGGATCTTCGAAATATTTATCATCTCTTTGAATTGCTAATAATGGTATAATAATATGTCTACCCTCACTCAATATGTGTTTACTATTTGGCAGTTGAAAATCCTTTCGACAAGCTCGTTCAATAACAGGTACACAGGGATATTTTCGCAGTGTCTCTAAGAAATATATATATTATATGTGTATCAATATTATTGTATTTAAATTTCTTACCTTGAATACATAAATCCATTAGTTTTAATTCTTTTAAACCATCGTATGTTAATTGTGGTTGTTTGTCGTTTATCTTAATGTGTGTTTTCAATTCACTTACTATTTGATCTCTTAATTCGGTTTGTTTTAAAATCTCATACAGTGTGAATACAGCACTTGATGCTATTGTTGTCATACCATTCTCCAAAAGGTGTTCAGTAATTTGAGCCAACTTTTTAATTGACAATAGTTTTTCCCTACCATAGGGATTCTCGATATGCCAATTAAACTTTTCTTTCTGTTCGATATCGTTGCCATTACGAAATTTAATAAGAATTTGAAGAATATCTTTGCGAATTATGCCACCTTCTTCACGTTGTTCTACATTTTCTCGAATTATATCACGAAAACGATAGGTGAGCGATGATTTTTTAGGAATTCGATTGTATGTGCTAAATGTAAATAGTTTTTTAATAATTCGATTACATTTGATTTTATAAATTAAAATTTTTAGACTTGGTCCAGTACTTTTCTGACTAAATTCTGTAAATGAGAGTAATACTAAAATACTCTTTCTCTGAGAATTTATTTTGGTTCGGAAACGCAAAAAGCGAACTTTTTATTTGACATTTGTTCTGAAATAGGAAAATAGGAAATAAGATTACTTGATTAATTAATGTATAGTTTTCCATTAATGGCTTGTGTAAATACCTTTTTATTTAATTTGGCAGTTTTTTTAATGAGAACAGAAATATGAGAGAAAAAGTATTTTTTCTCAGCCATTTTTAAATAGAACAATTTATTCTGACTAAAAATAAAAATTGTAAAAAAAAGGAATGATGGGTCATTAAGTTTTTAAGGTTATTAATAATTTAAGTACAATTTTTAAAATTTCGGTATAATGTCAAACACAATCTCATTTTCAGAATTTTTTCAGAAAAGTATTTTGTTAAATGTAATAATTAATTAATAAAATTAGAATCATATCGAATAGTATATTTTTAAATGAATGTAATATAAAAAGTATATTTCATACTGAACTTATTAAATTGAGTTATAAGATTTGGTTCTCAAATATAAAAATGGTAAAATTATTTATGAAGATTTTCAACATTAATTATAATTTTATTTAATTTTTAATAAATTAAAAAATAAAGTTCAAACACACGGGCTGTTGCTTGCGATCTTATTCTTAACCAATATTAACATTCATAGAGAAATTTACTTTTATTCTCATTTATAGGTTATAAAAGTAGTATTGCACACCTGACTGTGAAAATAAAAAAACGGAATAGTGATTCTGATGATTTTTTGTATACTCTTTTTGTATACATTTTAATAAAAATGGGTTTTATGAGCTTAAAACTATACTCTTGAAGTCGTCGTATGTTAAAGTTACAGCTAAATTAATATAAACCTATTTGTTATTGACGAATTTATTCTAATTTATTATGGGAGCCATAGTAAAATGATTTATATAATAATTTAAAAATTTTGTTATGAGCAACTTTAATTTATCCCGAATAAGAATTGTTTTATTGATTTTAAATTCATACAAATTTATTCATACATTTTACATTAATAAATTCATTACTTCTGCTCAAACAATAATAAATACAATAATAGTCTAATATAATTGTGCCGAATTTCATTTTAATCGTATTTATACGCCGTGCGCTTTAATTTGTGAAAAATTCCATTATTAAATATTATTGATGAAAAATATTCTCACGTAATTTTTTTTCTTCTAATATTTAATACTTACTATGATTTTATAGATGATTGACGTACTGAATAATTTAAATATTGTTGAAATATTGAATCAGTTTGTTTGAAAATATTAGTCTCTAATCCATAGATTAAATTTGCGATAATATTAGCAGAATAACTAAAATGAAAATATATAAGATAATAAATATAAATATAACAAAAAACGCATACTAACATATTTTCTTATCAAATACAATTTTTTGTTTCATATACATTTTTGTATGTGTGTAAAAAAATCATATTGTATAAAAAGAAAGAAACGATGTCATATACTACCTATGTATGTATGGGTTTGTAAATATCTCTACTTACATTCTAAACACTCCCTGCATATCAATTCCATTTGATAGTTTACATTCTTCTGATGCAATAGAAACGTTTAAATGGTTTATTGCATAATCCCCGACCTTCTCAATATTTCGAAACATAGCTTCTAAACGT